>JARHVA010000686.1:1782500-1832500 GCA_037957365.1 Torreya grandis | reverse complement strand
TTGATATGGTTTAACTAGCCACATGGTTTAAGCTAATAAATTTTACTAGTGATGACTGATGATAGCCAACACACGTTAGGATTTGGTGTGTGTTGGTTAAGCTCATTAGTCAAAATAAAGAAAACTATTCCCAAGGCAAAATGCACAACTCCATCTCAAGATTTTCTCTAAAAAATTACTATGAGAAGTAATATTAATTGGTAAATAAACTCTTAAGGATACCATGGTAATGATACCATGATTATCATATAGATAAACAATGTGGGTGCGCCTACTAATCTCACCAAACCATTACCAAAACTTGCTCAACAGTGAACAGTAGTTGCAGTGGAAGCAAATAAGATGGTTCCAATGCCAAATGTACAACTCTAATTCCACCTCAAAATTATCTTAAAGATATTAGGGTAAGAAGCATTATCCCTATTCACATAGAATCAACAAATAATTTATTTTACCATGGTCATGATGGGGAGGAAGATCCTAGTTTATACAGTAGGAATCTGAGTATTGTTCATCATCAGAATCATAATATTAATCAACATTAGAATCATGATAACTTGGAATGCTAGAGGGAATTGCCTTTGACCTTTTTGAATTATGCTTTAAAATATTGATTATGATTTTTCCTAAACTGTGATTACTGTAGACATATGGTGATGTGGAGGTTCTTTTGATAGAAATCCTTGTTTGAGAATGCTTGTTGGCTTATTATGATTTTGACTTTGTAACTTACATTCTTTCTCTTTATGTAATATGTCTTATGTATCTGAATGTTTTACCCTGATAAATTATATCTATGAATGATTTAACTTAGGATGTTAAATAAATCCCAAACCCTGTTGATCAATATTATCATGAACTGTTAGAATAGGAGAAGTGATGTCTTAGACATGCTTGCCCAAACCTTGACCATGATAATCAAATGATTGTAGATACTTTTGACAAAAACCAAACTGGTTTTAAAGTTAAGCCTCATTTTGGAGAGGTATATTTGTATATTTTTCTTTCTTAACATGTGATTTTTTAAAATTATTTCTTGATCTAATTGTGCTTTGTGAACCTTTTGTTGTTCTGAGTCATGCTTTGGTAACCATTTTTGTACTATTTCTGAATTTAACCCTATTTGAATTTGTAGATGTGTCATTGTATGTTGTTTGGATGTTGTGTCACCATGTGAGTCATCTGTATCCATTATCTATTGCATTTTATGTTTCAATGATAAACATGAATCTATTTGGTGCCCATGCATTCTATGATATGCACAAAAATATCTGGATCTCTTCATTGGGTGTAGAAGGAGTATGTTGATTAACTTAAATTTAATCATTTCCCTTAATACCTCACTTGAATTCTTATTTAACCTTTTAATTCATTTTGAATCACTAGTTGTATATTTAATTTGTTGTGATTTCATGTTTTGATATGTAACATTGTTTGCCATATATTGACTAGGTGAAGATGCATATACATGATTTATACTATTGTGCCTTGTAGGCCATTGTCTTGTAAATTAATTTTCCAATGTCATAATATTTTCATGTAATAGTTGATTATAATTTTGTAAACCTAAAATTATCTTTCTCATACTGATAATTTGATCACATAGAGTCTCACAAGTGCAAACCCTAGCTATTTTTGATTGAACATGTAAGCACACACCCTATAGGGAAGAGGTTTGAATAGGCTAAATATGGGGAATAGTGAAATTAGTATAGGCTAATTCATCTCATGGAGTAATGATAAAATCAAATTGTTTAGATTGAAATTATCTATCACCCTCATGGAGATGAGGAGGAGAAGGAGATTATTTCTTATGCATAAGTTATGACATTGAAACTTGAAACATAGTTGTTAGCTTATGTGTTAAATCCTCTATGTGTGTATAAGTTTGATTTTTAATGGAATTACACATAGGATAAAGATAACATGATATGAAATATGACATATATTTTGATTGATATAAAACATCATCTATACATGTCTTTATCTTTTTTGAGTTCATCCTGAATTAAAAGTAACAAACGTGCAAATGAAAATATTAGACTTTGAAAAAAATAGTGATTAATTTATTATATCATTATGATCATGATTATATGAAATATAAATCATAAGATAAGGATCTAAAATCTTAGTTATGGAAATTTAAACCCTAAGGTTATCTAAGGTTAGGGTTTCTTTGAAAAAAAATTAAATTACATTAAATAAATGAAGCCCTATGTGAGATTGATTTAATGATCTAGGTTATGTTAAAAAATCATAAAATAGAAGTATGTGACCATAATTTAGTGCATAAAAATTTGGAGAATGCAAACTAGGTTTTTTTAGAAATATTTAAAGTAGGCCAGGTTCACCAAATGTTTTAACCTTTTAGGGTTTTACTAGTGTAAACCCTAAGTTTAATTAAAGGGTTGAGTTATCTAAATTAGTGAAATAATATGCAATAAATAATCACTAATTTGTTATATAAATTGACTTGCTTTGACTTTACAAAAATAGTAATAAATGTGTGAAAATAGAGACTTATCTAGAAAATAACTGTCATAGAAGATCTAGGTGTTGAAAACTAGGTTATAGATAGGTCTAAGTATCGTCAATAGGGTCCTTGAGTTAGATTATTCCCTAGATAGTAATGCCCCACTTGGACAGTAGTGCCATGTGGTTCTAGTGTCCCCTTTTTAGGATTGTTCCTAATTTTTAGTGTCAGGACCCCCCTACTCTCAAAGAGCATAGTTGATTACCTTTGTATAAGCAACTAAATGCGGAATTTAACCAGAAGTAACAAGTAACATAGAAATTTAGAAATAACACAAAATATGAGAGACAATACCCAATTGTATTAATACTCTTTCCAGAAGGAAATACAAAAAAAGAAGATGCCACAATCTTCTTCTACACTCCTCTAGGGCTCCCACACCTCTAGGGAATAAACAGTAAATCTCTTCAAGAGTTCTCTCTCTCAATCATGGTCACAACAGACAACTCAAACACAGAGTTGTTATTCACCTCCAACCAGTCAGTATCACTACTACCAGTACCACCGACTGAGTACTCAAAGTACTCCAAGTCCGAGTACACCACATACTCCAAGTAGATCCCTATGATCTTGCTCCTTGTTGTGTTGCTAATCTCCCTGATCCTGTTGCCACCTACAGATCAACCTGGTTTTGCAAAAACTTACAAACCTAGATCTCGCACACACACACACCTAAAAATCAACTAATCTTACTTACCATGTAGATCTCCCATGAACTTGCAACAACCTGTAAATCAAACCTAGCCTTGCACACCTGCTGACTGAGATTATACACACACGAGGAACCTTTTTGATTCTCCAAACCAACACCCCTGTGGATCCTCTACTAGATCTTGCAACAACTTATAGATCTAACTAATCATACACACTTGGCACTGTGGCACTAGGAGGAGCAACGCTTACTCTCTTCCCTCTAAAGGAGCTAACCTTGCTCTCTTCCCTCTGAAGGAGCTAACCTTGCTCTCTCTAACTAGCACACTTTACAATACAGCCCATGAGTCTATTATATAGATCCCATGCAAATAATAATTAGACATCTAATTACAATAATTAGAACCGTAGCTCCAAGACTAAAATTAGTCTTTAACATGCAAACAACTAGTTCATTAACAAACTGTTTGTGAAACTGACAGTTTTGGAACCGCACAGGTGACCGACGTCGGTCGTTGTCTGTATAGAGATGACCGACATCGACCGATCATGACTGATGTCGGTAGCTCTGTGCACTAGATATGACCGACATTGGTTGGCTTGACCGACATCGGTTGCTTTGTACCTTAGCAACCTCCTCCATGTCTACATACAATGAAGCTTTTAGCTCCACAATCTAAAAATGTCCCACTTGGAGATAAATAGTTGCACCTATACCTGTACTTGTACTTCATCTAATTTGTTTCCTGGCTTATATCCCTCTTTAAGCTCAATCTTGAAGACCAACCACCATAGTGAACCCTGTGATGCTCCTCTTGTCATCCAAGTAACCTGCCACATCCGAACCTACATACCCATGTAGAGAAGTCCCTGACCTTGCATAGCATGTTAACCTGCTACTGGTCCCTCTCAGATACCTGAGAACCCACTGAACTGCTCTCCAGTGCTTCTTTCCCAGATTGGATACAAAATTTCTGACAACACCCACTGCTTGGGCAAACTCAGGTCTAGTACACATGTACTTAACCTCATCATGTGAATTGGGACACTATTCTGTGAACTGTCCATCCATAGGTGTGCTAATTGGTTCTGCACCCTGCATCTTGAACCATGCCACTACCTTATTCACACAATCATCAAGAGATAAAATCAACCTGTGACCTTCCATGTCTCTAGAAAAACTCATGCCAAAGAATTTTGCTGCTCCTAAATTCTTCATGACATACCACTGAACTAACTTTACCTTTAGTTCAGCAACTCCCTGCATGTGTGACCCTGCAATAAGCATATACACCACATATAGTAACAGGATAATGTAGTGACCATTATCCAACTTGGTAAAGAAACCATAATGGTTACAATGACATTGACTAAAGCCATGCTTTGTCATCCACCTGTCAAACCTATACCACTGTCCTGCAGCTTGCTCAAGAACATATGACCTAGCCTTCCATCTCACGTGTCCATACTCTCTCTTCTTTAACCAAGGAATCCATTCATCTTTCAGTGCTTTTATTTAGCTGGTAACTCTACCAAATCTCCCATTTGGTTCTGTATCCAAGGAATCAAATTCCTCATTCATGCCATGCTCCCACTGTTTCCTGGATCCTTCCTGCTCTACTATGAGCAACTAGTTTAAAGAAGGGGAATAACGAATCTGAGGCTTACTTACACTTTTAGTCCTCCATATGGGCATTTGAGACCCCTTGATAGCTTGCTGTTTGCCCAAAATCCATTTCTTGGTCGACCCTAGTCTGCACCTGACCAATGTCGAATCCACCTAATCACTGATGTCGGTTCCCTGACAGATGTCGGTGTCCTCTGGTTACCGACATTGGTTCACTGACTGACATCGGTAGCCACCCTGCCTGACACCATTGACTTTGCCTATCTGCACATGATTGATGTCAGTACCTTTTTATTCGATGTCGGTTCCACCTGACCAATGCCGGTAACTGTGTTCTCCTGTGAGTGATGAATTTTTACCTGTGAGCTCTCTTTGGATCAAAAATCTATCCAAACTGCCCTACTCAGAGTTATTCAGTCCCATCTGCTAATCTCTATCCATCATCTCCTCCATAAACACCAAGGCTTTCCAGTTCTTAAGTTTGTCAAACACATCTGACTTCCTCTTAAGAACATGCATCTCCTTCTTGCTCATGTGACCAAGCCTACAAAGCCATGTCTTCACAATAGAAGAAGAATCAATAATACAAGTAGGTAGATAAAGAGTACCTGCTTTCTTACCACCAAATAATTTAAGTGCATCTACTATGAGAGTTCCTGTGTATCTCTCATCACCCAAATTTCTTGAAGAAATTAGCCTCATCTTTAGAACTGGGACTTGCATGACATCCTTCAACACCCATGTGTTGGCAGTCTACAATTTAAGCTGAACTTCCCCTTTGCCAAAAATTTGACAAGGCTCACCAACCCTTAAATAAATCTTTCCAAAGTCTCCATGGACCTTAACATGGAAAAATACTCTATTTGAGGCTGCATGGAAAGAGGCAACATAATCTATAAACCAAGATTCTACTTTATCCAAGGAACATACCAGAACAACCAGTGCAACAATACCTACAACACATGCTCCTTTATTTCCTTCATGCTGATCTGCTACCAACCAACAATCTTTCTTTACCTGCTCTTTCTTTCCATAACACCGTAATTGATCATTCTTGCTTTTGAATTCCTCCATACTTTCTTCTGCCATTGCTATACTCCCACTCAATCAGAAACCCCTGAGAGTGACCTATAATCAACACACTTAACAAGCTTTACCACCTGTTAGTGAACCTAACCTCGCTTTGATACCAATTGTCAGTGGTATCAAGCTATGAACCATCACTCTAGCTCTGATACCAATTGTTAGGATCCCCCTGCTCTTAAAGAGCACAGTTGATTACCTTTGTATAAGCAACTAAATGCAGAATTTAACCAGAAGTAACAAGTAACATAGAAATTTAGAAATAACACAGAATATGAGAGACAATACCCAATTGTATTAATACTCTTTCCAGAAGGAAATATAAATAAAGAAGATGCCACAATATTCTTCTACACTCCTCTAGGGCTCCCACACCTCTAGGGCATAAACAATAAATCTCTTCAAGAGTTCTCTCTCTCAATCACGGTCACAACAGACAACTCAAACACAGATTTTTTGTTCACCTCCAACCAGTGAGTATCACTACTACCAGTACCACCGACCAAGTACTCGAAGTACTCTAAGTTTGAGTACACCACGTACTCCAAGTAGATCCCTGTGATCTTGCTCCTTATTGTGTTGCTGATCTCCCTAATCTTGCTGCCACCTGCAGATCAACCTAGTTTTGCAATAACCTACAAACCTAGATCTCACACACACACACACCTGCAAATCAACTGATCTTACTTACCATGTAGATCTCCCATGAACTTGCAACAACCTACAAATCAAACCTGGTCTTGCACACCTGCCGACTGAGATCATACACACATGAAGAACCCTTCTGATTCTCCAAACTAGCACCCCTATGGATCCTCTACCAGATCTTGTAACAACCTACAGATCTACCTGATCATACACACTTGGCACTATGGCACTAAGAGGAGTAACCCTTGCTCTCTTCCCTCTGAAGGAGCTAACCTTGCTCTCTCTAACTAGCACACTTTACAATATAGCCCATGAGTCTATTATATAGATCCCATGCAAATAATAATTAGACATCTAATTACAATAATTAGAACTGCAGCTCCAAGACTAAAATTAGTCTTTAACATGCAAACAACCGGTTCATTAACAAACTGTTTGTGAAACTAAAAATTTTGGAACCGCACAGGCGACCGACGTCATGCGCTGTCTATCTGGAGATGACCAACATCAGCCGATCATGACCGATGTCAGCAGCTCTGTGCACTAGATATGAATGATGTCGGTTGGCCTGACTGATGTCAGTTGCTTTGCACCTTAGCAACCTCCTCCATGTCTGCATACAGTGAAGCTTTTAGCTCCACAACCTAACATTTAGGAGCACCTACATTTGTGTTTATAGGTTTTGATTCTATGCTCACAAAATCTAGAACTCTATATTTTTCCTTGAATAGGTGATTTAATATACAAACCCTAATCCTCCTTATAAGTATAGCATGAGCTAAAAATGTGTGTTCATTAGTAAGATAGGTTGGACATCCTCAACACCATGCTGTGAAGAGAGTTGCCTAGATATTAATACTCTGAGGAGGGATCAAGCCTGATGTAGTTCTCCTACCTAGTGCTTCATGTAAATGAAAGTGAATGCTAGAATGATAGTGGCCTTGAATGCCTTGAGTCTACTTGAGATTGGAAATATTTGAAATATGGGCTTAGGGAAGCTATAGATGGTATTATACATAAGTATGGTAGAATAGGGATTAATAACCTTGATTTTTCTCAACTTATTTCTTATTTGAATATACTTTTTGCATCTATTTTCCATCTAGTCAATAGAGGTATAATAGTCTTGTATTTATAATGTGTCATATCTTGTGTGGATAATAAAATGTGTTTAGGCTAACCTTAGGAGGGTTACACATTTAAAAGTGTATCTATTTGGGAGAGTTAGAGAAAGGGAAACTAGCACTAATTTGGGGACACTAGTTCTATATGGATCTAGTGTCCTTAATGTGGCACTAGTGTCCAACTAGTAGGCTATAAGGCACAAAGGGTTAGGATCTAGGAATGCAGGTCTGAGACTATGTTTTAGTTAACTTGATATTTTTTTGGTCCACACAATGGCTTAAAAAGTGTGATAAAGGCTCTAGGATAGGTCTAGGGCTAAGCTAGGAATATGTTGTCTCAAGAAACACTCTTAGAATCCAAATACCACTTTTAGGTGATTACAGAACCCAATTTGGAAAGGATTAAAATTATCAATTATTCATCCTTTATGTTTATGCCACACAATTTCAACTATAACTTGAGTGATTTGAATTAGGTGAAAAAGTCCTGTATAGTGTAAAAGTTGTTTAGGCTCAAACTGATGAGTTAATTCTCCATATCATGACCCCTCATTACATCCTACTCCCCCAAGAGTTTTTATAATATGGTCCATACACCACTAGGAGTATTTGTAATTTCAATATGAAAGAGGAAGTTGAGAGAAATTGATAGGCATAATAGACTATAGGCCTTGTCACATCTATTAATCCACTTTACCTTCTTTGCATAAAGTTTTAGTACCCATGGTGATTTGATGTAAACCTTTACTCCTCAAGAAGATTTATTTTTTTGTTTTTCACTTGTGATAGTTGAACGATATAAGAAGTGAAACCATATTTTGATCCATAGTGTAGTAATGAGGTATGTGCAAAACTAATAGTGTAAAAAAGACATTGAAATGTAACCCCCTTAAACTTATAGAGGTTTCAATTTTATAATGACTGAGAATAGTTCCAACACATAGAGCTCAAAAAAAAATCACACTTCAAAAAAAATAGTGCCTGAAAAGGAGCTACCTACTAAAAATTATGTGAGTTTGAGTTCTAAAAAGAACTCCACCTTGAAAAAAATAAATTGGCTTGTAAAAAATTTAGACAAAAATTTTCAAACAAAATTTAAGTCCCTTTAGGTTGGTTGTGACCAAGGGATAAAATCCCATAAAACCAGGGGCTAAACCTTAGGATGAGTGCCCCTCTACAATGAGTAGCGACTCTCCTAGCTAATTTAAATTTTATGTGTGAACACACATCATGGCCCCCAAATATTTTTAGAATACACACTAAGTTTACCTTTGTAGGGATTTGAAGGAGTTTTTTTAGCCATTAGAAACATAAGTAACTTGATATTCCAACATTTTTTCATGTAGCCCTTTTAGAAGCTGCATTATTAGTCCTTTCGAAAGACAAAATATTATCAAGAATATAATATTTTTTTTAATAATATAAATAAGGTTCTAAATTTTGTTTTTATAACAACCCCAATGTTTACATAAATTATATGTCAACCCCCTAATAAAATTTAATGAATTTCTAAGGGGTAAGTTTTTGATGTAATAAAAAGGAAGGGGTGAAGTTAAAGCTATGGTACATAAAGAGTTCATTTTTGTATCATTTACCTAATTTATTTTTTTACTAAAAAATGGAGGCTGTTCTAACAGATGTCAGAATGAGATCCAAGTCTAACAATTGTTGAAACTAGTGGCATCTCTAACTAGTGTTAGAATGGGAAGCAAGTCTGAAAGGTGTTAGAAATAGAAGCAAATCTAGCAGGTGTCATAATATTTAGTGAGTCTAACTCATAATCTTTAGTGAGTCTAACAACCATAAGAAATGAAAGTAAGTCTGATAGATGGCAGAATCGTCATCAAGTCTGGTAGGTGTCAGAATTGGGGGTAAGTCTGATAAAGATTAGGATTCGAGACAATTTTTGAATTTATTAGAGTCTAAGGTATTTCTCCCTACATGCATGAAGATATTAAAAGTCTTATGAATGTATTTGAAGAGATAAAAGCTGGTACAAATTTTTTGATTTGTAAGAAAACCTTCAAATCCAATACTACAAATAAATACCATAAAGAACTCACAAAGTTTTTTGAGAAACCTAGAAAAATCTAGAAATGATTTTTACTTTTTGGTCCCATATTGTGTGAATTTGTAAAAATTTCAAAAAAACACCACTAAAACCTCAAAAATAGGCCAAAATTGACTATCACAAGTTTGGTTGTGTTTACTATTGTTTTGAGGATTTCAACACCTTTTGAGTTCAATGGTGAAGGTCATTTTCTATGAGAAACCACTAAACAAAAGATGACCTACAAAATGTCTTTTCCCTTGTTTTTTTCTAAATATATATCAACAAATGACCCTATAAGAAGAAGAAAATATGAGAAATGGTGAATGTACAATATACAAGGTCAAACAATGCCAGATATATGACATGCAAGCTAAAAACTCAAGATTTCACAATAGAAGCTATGGCATTCAAAAACCATAATCACTTTGATACCATGTTAGGTGGGCCATAATTAAAGATTGGGAACTAGATAGACACAAATGAAGGAACCTATGTAACATGTAAAATGAAATATGCAGAAGACATAGCCTATTGTAGAAGTGAAATCAAACATTAGCAATGAGAAACTTGTCTTCAACAATCAAAGATTGAATTATGAGCATTATGAGCCTTTGCCAAAATGGATTTAGGAAATTTAAATTTATAGAGAAGTAAAAATCCACCAAAATTGGATGTGAAACTTAAAATCAGAAAATAGGTTAAGACATATTTTCCTAATGACCTATTATATCACCTATGCAAGTTAAACAACATGTGTAGGAAAAACCATATAATTGTATTAAAAACCTACACTAACACCAACCTCAATCTGACCTCTAAATATTCATTATATGTGAAAAATGCCCATTGGATGAGTTTACGCTATAGATAATTGTATAGTATTATGATAAATCATTCTTAATTCAAGTATGGGTCCACATTATGGGTGATCTCTTTTGATGTATATTTAAATCATTGATTATAAGAATTCACAGAATCACCTAGAGATTGTGTTATTTTATTCAATGTTGCAATGCTTTGATGCTCCAACTCAGGGTGCTTGAACTCATCCATGAAACCTTTATTTATATTGTCTACATCAGTGTGGATTATATACAGGTTGAACTAGGTGTACTAGTCTTGAGTGTGTTTGCTTAGGATGGTTTTAAATAACTAGATCTTTCAAATAAATTTCTTTACATTCTTTAATATTTCTCACAAGCCTATAAATTTTACTCTTCATCCAATATATTATAAAAAAATTCAATAGATATTTATGATGGATTGTAGATAATGAGAGTGATGGACCCTTGCAAGTCACCATTTATGCCTCCTTCATATTATATAGAGGCACTAATTCTGATAGATCCTCCACCAGTTATACTATATCCTTCACTAGTTCTAACCACACATCCCTTAGGAGGAGAAGAAATGTTTCCACAAAGTTTAAACTAGAAGAATCATTTTATCTAGGATTTTTCATCTATAGTCATCACCTATTCTAAGTGGTGGGTTGTTAGACTCACTAGTTGTTAGGGTGGTGTTTTTTATGGAGTTTCCTCCAACATTATCCCTAATGGCTATTTTTGTTACTATTTTCACTATTGTGATCATGTTTCTAAATAAAATTTGTAAAAACTATTCTAAATATTGATTCTCTTGGGCTAAAATTTATGAAAACTCTTCAAATATCTCACTTGTGTCACTAAAAACTATTCAACTATAATTGATACACTATCTACTTTTACTTATCTTCTTGCCTTGATTGATTCCTCTCATGATGTATATCATATAAAATCACTCAAATGTATTCATATATGTGAAATGATCATGTGAGTATCTTATTTAGGTAGGATACTATATTTTTTCCTTCTGACCTAGTCCCATCAATGTCCTCTTGTTGTATGAAATAACTCCACACTTTATTTTTGTTACTCGTGTAGTCTATCAACTATAACTCCTCTTCCTCATTGTGATATTTTATTTATCCTATAGTCACCATGTTACCCATAAGTGGGTCACTCTCCATGGATGTGTTACTTTTGCATGAAACATCCTAGAGTCCCCTCCTCCTTTCTTATAGTCAATTCAAGGTCATAACTTTGATACCATCATTTATGGCACTCTTTACTTGGATCTAATTCCTCTTATTAATTTTCAAATTAATATAATATATCATCATTTATTAATAGTTCTTCCTTCTCAGATTTATACCATAGTTGACCCTCATGATGCGAGTAAGGGTTTTACTCGTACCCAAGAAATGCACTCAATTATTGTTGAGAAATATTTTCACTCACAATGCCTAATTATTGATAAATTTATGTATTATAGGAATGAAAAAGTTCATAAACTTTTTTTCTACATAGGAGTAAATTATGATTATAGATTACAAGATACATAATTTTGTCTCATTTGAAAATTTGTATCCATATTGCAAGTCAAAAAACTATTTTGGTTCTTAAGGATTGAAAAATTCTCAAAAGTCCACTCTATCTCCTAATTAAGTGTTGCAAATTGTTGTTCAAAAAATTTGAGATCCAATCAATAGTAGGTTAGTAAATTATGAAAATAATAATTTATATAGTCCATCATAAAGATGGGTGTCACACCATACAACAAGACTCACTCCACTCGACACTTCTTGCCTTAAAAATTATAGTGTTTTATGGTCGAACTACTCATTGATATCATTTCAAGTTGGTTTCAAAAACATGTTTCTATGTTTTATCTCACTGTTAGTTTTGGTAATGAATCCAAAATGTTAGTGTATTTTTTCATTGTGCCATTAAGATCTAGAGATAACATAGTTTTTCCATCTAGTGCTAACATATCAACTCCTAATAGAAGCTCATCTGAGGTGAAACATTTTTTTCTAAAATATCTTCATGGATTACTTAGTTATAGATAATAAATACAATATAAAGATACCATAAAAAAAGTTAGATAAATTAAGAATGAACACTATAATATATAAAAAGAGAAAATTCCATTATGTATCAACTAATTACATACACTAGCATGAGCAAGAGGTGAATAATCACATTCTACCATACTATGGATGTTCATACTATATTTATAGTTGCAACCATAATATATCAAAGGGAAATTAATATGTACCCACCCTTTTACCTATTACATCATTATGCTATTAAGGATGTGGTGTGATATTCTTTGTACATGCCTCTCTAACCAAAATGAATGTAATAATGCATTTATAATGTTAGATTAAATAATACCTATACAAAAATATGCAAAACATCATGTGGGGCCAACAAATATAAATTTAAAAAATATTTGGGAGAGTTTTATAGAAATAATCTATAATCCAACTGGGTATGTCCTTGCCACATGGAAAAATTACACACTAACGTAGTTTTTTCCTTGTTTGTTTACACATACAACATTTATTATAGCACACCGAGCATATTTTTTTAATTGTTGGTCACTATACTTCCATTTATTTATTATTTTTGTCTATAGGTGTTTCATTTCACCTTTAGTAACAACTAATATTACAACACTATTGGAAAGTTAAAAATATTATGCATATTTTGACTTAAACACTTTTTTGAAACAAGTGTCATGTTGTAGCTTAAATACATACCTTTCAATAAAATAAAGATGCTTATTATTAGTTTGAAATGGTACCATTAATTTTCATGTGATAATAATTATAATAATATATGTTTCATACCACATACACTTATATTTGAATGTTATTTACCACTATTCACCATTAAAGTTAAAACTATAATCAATTAATATTTTTCATTTAACTTTATTAAATATATTTCTCAAAAAATTGAGGCTTAATATTTTATTAACATAGAACGTCGATATTAAATAACTATAACCATTTTTATTAAGAAAAGGTGGATAAACTCAACATTAAGTGTCTATACATGTACAGGTCTAAATAATATTAATTGATCATTAAAATTTTTCTATATTAATGTAATTCTAATTGATAAAAAACTAATGTATTTATATTTTAAGAAAATTAAATTTTAGTGATTTACAAAAAACATTCTTCATAAATAATACTTCACCTCACACACACACACGCACGCACGCACGCACGCACGCGCGCGTGCGCGTGCGCGCGCGCACACACACACACACACACACACACACACACACACACACACACACACACACACACACACACACACCCCACCACCACACACACACACACACACACACACACACACACACAATAGATTTAAGATGTGACTTAAAATAACTTTATTGATTTGTAGAATATTTTATGTGCACATGATACACTTTGTCATATGGGAACCAAGTGGAAATGACTAAAAACTTTTAATTTTTAAGTAGATTTTAAACTTCATTAATAAAATAATTAATATAGGAATGGTGTAGATTCATTTCAAAAAAATTGGAAATAATATTCACCGCCCTTTGTGAAAACACTTATTTGAGCCACTATAACCACTCATAATTTCTTAAATGCTAAGTAACCTAAATGACTTAAAAGTTATTCTTGTAACTAGTGTTTTTATGTACATTCACAATTCCATTTCATAATGAATGCACCCCTAAAATTAAATAAGTATTTACACCATAAAATAAATAAACTCAAACTCACATATGAACCACACTCATCATAGAGCTTAGTAAAGATGATGGTTGTTTGCATAGAATACTTAATATTTACCCAAGATTTCATTTAAAATTTTCATTTTGTTTTATTATATATATTTCTAAAAAACTTGAGGTTTAATATTTTTGCAATACAATGGGTCAATATAAAATAAATATAACCATTTTTTTAAGGTAAAGATGCATACCATGAACATTTAAAAATAAGTCTATATTGATGTTTTGTAAGATGGGTCACAATTTTCCCTCAAATATCACAAATGTTTGAGAGTTGTTAAGACAACTTGAATATATCTTATAAATAGGTATACAACATGCCACATTGTGGTTTAGTAATAAATGACCTAAATCATCACCATATGGAAGAGCATCTTATTAATGTCCTAACACATTTAATGGGAGGTGAAATGGAGAAATGAGTTTAAATATATTACTTGTTCTGTTCTCCTCTAAATTAATAGTATAAATTTGATATTTTCACTTATAATACCAAAATTATTTAAGGTTGAAAATTTTGATTCATGTCAGGTTCACCAGAATGTTTTAATTATTTTGTATTAATGTGATCTAAATAATATAAAACTAGGAGCTAATTCATATTGTTAAAAATATAACAGTAATACCCTAATTTGAATTGATAAATGGATCGATTGATATTACACTCTGATAATTTGAAATTAAAAAAATATGAGGGTATAAATATACTTATATTATTATTGTAACATTTCTCCCACAATAATCATCATTAATTATGAATATATTATGCTTATGCTCTGTCACTGCTCAGATGAGAAAATTTTAGCTTAAAACCTATCTATACAATGTGTGTAACAATGTGACCCCTAAAATGACCTGTATTATTCTATCTCCTACAATGTCTCTCTATGTTATTTAGGTTTGAAAATACTTAGAATCATACTCATGCACTTTTAGATGCCTCTTGTGTACACATTTAAATCAGTATTTTGTGCTAATATTTATTTTCATTATCCTTCCATTGAAACCCTAGCTGTGATTTCAACCACAAGATGATCCTTGAAAAAGGGATTATTATTCATGTTGGATAACCCAAACCATTCCCCATTTAGTGATTAAAAATTCCCTATGCTCCAAGACTATGAATAGGGATCAAAATAGGTAACCAAAAAGGCAGGTAGTAAGGTAGGGTAGAAATAGGATTGTGAGTCACTCGATGTAGGTTTTGGATCTATGTGCATGCCTAGATAGTAATGTCAATCTCATGTTAGTAATTTATACCATTATGTTTAGAGCTAGATTGTTTTTTCCCTAGATATTTTCTTCTCTATATTGGTACAGGTAGGTGAGCCTATTTTTACTTCTTCTTTGTGTGTAATCTTAAGGTTTGCTTATATGTAGGACACCCAAAAATACATATTCTTCATCTAAAACCCTGGGTGCACTTTTGAGGGGATAAAACCTATGATTTTTTTTGAATTTTAATGCATTGAGCTAACCCTAATAAAACCTTTTGATCATTGATCATTGTCTATGTATCCAATACTTTGAATACGAAAATCAAACCACATGTAGTTATTCCCCTTAGTGTGAATGTGCAATAGTGATCTATTACTATATGAAAACACCTAATAATATAGATTTCAACACTTGACAATGTTTGTTCTTGATTTTTCTTAGTATTCTTTAGACTTGATTGATGACTGCTCTGAATGATTGATTTACAAAATGGGATGAATATGGTATTTTTTATTAATGTGAAGTAGTGTATAGATGTTTGAAAGATAAGTTCTAAAAGTTTAATAAGTCTATATTTTATTTGTATTTATATTTATCTACTTAGGTAATTTATCACACCATTTACATGTTAGGAATATGGACTAACCCATATGAATGATTTAATTTTAAAATTTTATAGTTGTTGGGTGAAGGAAAAAATTATCATATTTGATTAGTAATGTTTGGATAGTACCGACTGAATCTAACATTATTATCTAAGAGATAGTAACACTAATATAATGATGTGTATGTGTGTGTGTCTGAGACCACATGCACCATTATTTCCTTGGCGCGGGGAGATTCTATCTATGTATGTCATTATATTTGGAAGTATACACCCCATATCCCATTTTTCATGTCTAGTTTCACATGTTGGATAAATTTTCTACACTTTCAGCCATCTCACCAATTCCTTTCCTTGAGGCAATACTCGATATGAGAATATACATAATAGCTTACCACTTCCAACCTCAATGTAGCCTCTAAATATTAAATCTATGTGTAAAATGCTTGTTGGATGAACTCATGATACAGATAAGTAAATACACTTATGATAAACCATTCCCAATTCAGGGATGGGTCCATATTATGGGTGAGATCTATTGATATATATTTAAATCACTGATCATACAAATGCATAAAATCACCTATAGGTTTTGCTATTTTCTTAAATGTTGTAATTTTTTTATGCTCCAACTTAGGGTGGTTGAACTCATCCATAAAACCTTACTTAAATTAATCTAGATCAATTTGGGTTCTAAATAATTTGAACTAGGTGTACCTGTCCTGACTGTGGCCTCTTAGGGTGGTTGTAAATAACTAGATCTTTTGAATAAGGTCCCTTACATTATTGAGGTGCCAAGTTATCTTGTAAGCCTATTAATTTCATGCTACATATTTTATCCTAAAAACCATTTCAATAGATAGTTGTGATGGCTTATAGATAATGGTAGCGATGGGCCCTTACAAGCCCCCATTTTTGCCTCCTCCATATCCTATAGATCAACCTGCTCTATCAGACCCACTAAATCTACCACATGTTCTGATAGATCCTCTACTAATATTTTCAAAGCTTCCACCAATTACATCCATGCATCCATTAGGAAGAGGGGAAATGTTTCAACCACTTTCACCAGAAGAATCATTATCTCCTATGATTTTTATTATAGAGTTGTTACCTCCTCTAAGTAGTGGGTTATTATATTAAATAGTTGTGAAGTTGGTATTATTTGTAGAGTTTCCTCTAGCATTAGCCCCAATGGATAGGGTAAGTGCATAGAGTTGGGAGACAATTCCATGGACATTTCAGGAAACATGATCACATTGATTAATAATATAATTGCATTATTTAATTAACATGATTGCATTATTTGAATTATGGCTCAATGATTATCGAGCCATGATGTGATCATGTTATATTGAATAATAATTTGATTGTGTTATTAACATGATCGTGTTATTACCATTTCAATAATGTGATCACATTAATAACATGATTACGTTACTTGTGTATTAAAAAAAATAAAAAGTGAAACTTGAATGCAAAATCCTCATTTGCATTTGAGTTTTCTTGATCTCCTATAGCTTATGTGATCACATTTTGCATGAAATACACTAGAGAGTACCAAGAAGTTGACAAATTCATCCCACAAACCTTCTGATCAATGATGCCACCATGTACGAGAGGTACGTGATATAAATATTCCCTATTTAACCCTATTTTTTCATTATTTTCATTGTTTAATCCTAGTTTTTAATTATAATTTGTTTTTTAAACAACCTATCCTACTAACCCTCCTAACCCTCCACATAACCCTCCCATTACTCCTCCTCCTAACCCTCCAAAAAAACCTCTTGTTCCTCCTATCCCTCCACCTAACCCTCCTATAATTCCCCAAAACCCCTTGACAATCAAGAGATTTTGATTGACAACATTATGGGAAATATACTTGAAATCAAAGAGTTAATTGACAAAATGAGGGATCCCACTTCAAAAAACCCCCATTACACCCAACTAGTCGATTCCCTAGAGACCTTATTAGGTAAAATTGACTCTATAATGAGTCAAATTGACATATGAACCTCATATAGGGATACTTGTAGGGCATATTATGCTAACAAATTGTTAGCACTTCAGGTCAAGAATAATTTTTTTTTCAAAAGCCTCCATTTGTGCCCTATTCATCGATCCAACCACTAATGCTCCATTTCCCATAACTGCTAAATTTTTTTCTATCCATCACTATGTACATAACTTTATCATAGCTGATTTTGGGATCGATGGTGGATGGTCTTTGACTATCCACCATGTAACAACCATGAGGTCCTATTATATTTTTTGAGCAAACTCTAATGTGAGTTTGTCCTCAACAAGATTCCTAATTATTTTGATTTTAGTGAGTTTTAGGGCTGAATAAAAGGATTTGCATAGGATCAAGTAGGTGTACATCATGTGCCTAATTAGCCTATGTAGATCTGTATCCAAAAGCCTCTTGAGCCTAAGATTCCTTTTGCAATTCAGCAAGTCATGGAGATCAATGCTCTCCATGCTCTTAGTTTTCTCATCGATACACTCATTCAAAAGATGAGTAGGCTTTTATAGAGTGCTTCTATAGATATGCCACCTACCCAACCTCAACCCATCCTTGTAATTAATGTAGAGATATGTGAATATGACCTTCTGATGATGATGGCTTTGGTGGTTCAGATGGCTTAGGTAATACTCTTATGAGTGATGAGTTTTTAGCACACACATTTAGTGTGTAGACATCAGCCACCATATAGATGCAGGTATATTTTATATAAATATCATGTTAAATTTAAGTTATATTTGTAAATTTAATTTATTTAACAATTAATTTACATAGAAATTAAATATAATATATGTCATTTTTTATGTCTTAGGAGGTGACAGTGCCTTCATCATCACAGTTGACATTTACAACATTTGATTTGTTGTGACCATTGTTCACATATTTGGATCTAGTTGTTGGCCCATCCACTAATACATATGTATTTATTAAGATGACACCATTTACCTATATAGAGGTAAAATTTTGAGTTAATCTTATGCTCTATGTACATTTAGCCTATGTATATTTGCCTTGTAAGTTTAAGTTAAATTTATCTTTCTTTGATTTCATACTATGTTTTCATGTTCTCTCTCTTTATCCTTACTATGTTCTTTATAATAGTTTCAAGTTATGAGAATGGGCTCAATACATACATACATACATACATATATATATATATATATATATATATATATATATATATATATATATATGTATGTATTGAGCCCATTCTCATAACTTGAAACTATTATAAAGAACATAGTAAGGATAAAGAGAGAGAACATGAAAACATAGTATGAAATCAAAGAAAGATAAATTTAACTTAAACTTACAAGGCAAATATACATAGGCTAAATGTACATAGAGCATAAGACATATATATATATATATATATATATATATATATATATATATATATATATATATATATGTATATATATATATATGTATATATGTATATATGTATATATATATGTATATATGTATATATATATGTATATATATATATGTATGTATATATGTATATATATATATATATGTATATATATATGTATATATATATATATATACACACACACACACACATATATATATATACACATATATACATATATATATATATATACATACATATATATATATATATACATATACATATACATATACATATACATATACATATACATATATATTTATATATATATATATATATATATATATATATATATATATATATATATATATATATATATATATATATATATATATATGCTTTTGGCAAATGCCACAAAGAACCATGAATAATCTCATTCAAGATTAGATAAGGGTAGTTCACATGCCACAAGGATACTTATAAAATGGAGAACACTTATTTAGGGCTATTTTAAGGTAACACTATCTTTAAAATGAAGTTTCTAAGCTCAATATAGTCATATTCTCATTTTAACTTATGTCACCATTACCATTATACATAAATAAACATGTAACCATTGAAAATGAGTGATAATAGACAAGGGAATTTAAGGTAAAAGAGAAGAAATGTGCATCATTAACAATAGACATAACACAACAAACATATATGTTTTGATATTTACATCTAATTTACTTATCTTCTCAAGAAATAATGCAAAAATAACATAGTCAAAAACATAAAAGTCATGAATGGTCTTATGTTGGACCATGATTCCTTGGGAGTAACATCCTAAATGTTATTACAAGGTCACTGATTAAGGATGTAAACATTGTATTCATATATTATACCCATTACCCATATGATACATTTTCTCTTTCTATTACCTGAGGTCAATACACTATTTTACAAGAAATCTATTACATGATTCCAAGGATAGGAAATTATTTATGAAGAAAACATGCAACACATTTTGCCACAAAATATTTGAAGCTTCCTTATGAATATACACCCATTTTCCTAGTGGAAGTTATCTTGAAAGTGATAATATCCTATTAAATGGGAGTCTCATTCATATACCTCTTTCCCAAAGACTTTCCTAATAATGCAACCTAAAATTCCTATGACCATATTGCATCTAAAACCATAAGGACACAAACTTGACATGACTACACATGTAGCATTTACTTCCTCATCTTTGATATGGGTAAACACAAATAATCCCTTTTCTCTCTTTCCCATCTATATTTGTGCACCCAACATTTTTATAAGATCCATTTGTGTGTCTATATATATATATATACACACACACACACACACAAATGGATCTTATAAAAATGTTGGGTGCACAAATATAGATGGGAAAGAGAGAAAAGGGATTATTTGTGTTTAGGCAACATCCATGGCTTTAGTTGATGGATCATTAGTTGTCATCATGAACTTTTCCAAAAGTACTTTGGCATATTTTTATCTATTGTACATAGAGTATGATAAATTTTCCAAAATCTATGCCTAAATAATAATGTAGGAGGCCTAAATTACTCATGTCAAAATTAGAACATAAATTAGTTTCTAATTGCTATAGTGTAGTGGCCATACTACCTGTGATGGTAATATCATCAACATAGACAATGAGTATCACTATGTTATCATCATTGCTTTTAACATGTAAATTCAGATCATAAGACTTCTTATTTTTCCATAATCTTGGAGGTTCTGATCTATTTTGTTGTAATAGGTTTGTGGAGCATGCCTAAGTTCCTATAATGACTTGACAAACCTGCAAACCCAATGATCTCTCTCTGGGACCATGTATCTTATTGGTCGTACTATGTAAACTTCCTCACCTAAATACCAATTCAAGGACACACTCTTCACATCTATTTGATACACCTTCCAATCATAATAAAAGAGAATAATTTAAGGTAATAGACAAGTTTGGGGTGAGATCCACCATTTGTGTTGGTAGTAAAATATGTGCTAGCCTTAACAATTACACCTTGTAGTTTCTTCAAATTCAACATCCAAACTATTTGCCAATTTTGTTCTCTTGAGATAAAATAAGACAATATATATTTAGATGGATAAAAATTGATATATTGGAAAAGGACCTCCCTTCCTTGACCTATTGGTATAATTTTATTTACACACATCTTCGTCAAGAGGTGGATTCAACATGGCTTGTATTCCTTTCTATTGGTTGGGTGCTTTCCCATAAATCACTTGTCATCCATATATTATAAATGAATGTGATATCAATCCATGTATTATATATATAGATACAATGATTGATATCACACATATAATATAAGGATGATGGCCATATATGTGTAGCTCAAACTTTCCCCAATAAATATATAATGGTATTTTACTCTATCCAAAAAGCTTTACAAGTAAGGATAGAGTTCTTGATATGTCTCTTATTCCTTTTCTCTCCCTAACTTTGCCTTGTCCAAGTGCTACTATTATTTCCACCTCTTACTCTTCCAATCACACTTCCTACATGTATTATAATTTTTATATTACCTCCAACATGCAAACTACTCTGACCATCAGTGCATTTTTGATTTGCGATGTGCAATTATTTGACCAAATGTAATGTTGATTGAAAGCAATGTTCCTTTGACTTGAATGTTCATAGAACTTTTGAAAACAACTTTGCACATACTCTGAATAATGTGACCTATCATTAATTAATATAGAAATGGTACTCCCTTAATATATATATATATATATATATATATATTAAGGGAGTACCATTTCTATATTAATTAATGATAGGTCACATTATTCAGAGTATGTGCAATATATATATATATATATATATATATATATATATATATATATATATATATATATATATATATATATATATATATATATATATATACTATCAGGTGCATGCATGAATGTTATATGCACAAATATGACAGCTTGTGATGAGTTTTAATACTGTGATTGAACTTCCATTTGGGGTTTGAATGTGTAATTTTTAGAAAAATCAACTACTAAAACAATTAAACCAAATGGGAATGTATCCTTACTTATTTTCAAATGTTCATCCAACCATCTAGCCCTGTGTGTGTGCCTTCATTACTCATACATAATATTCTTCTTAAATTTGACCAAAATTTTGAAAACATGTATCTTTTTTGTAACAAAATCACACCTTTTAGATTATTTGCCATATTTTACTTAATAATTCACTAATTTATATTTTCTTAAACCAACTAATTCTTATCCAATTGCTCTTATAATCTCCTCATGGATACATTTTTTTAATTTTGGTAATCCACCACAAATGCTACAATTTCCATTTAAACATGATTTGTTGTAAAATAATTGTCCATTTGATCCTTTGTAAAAAATAGTTGGAATAAATTCCCTAGCTTATTTTGGTGGAAATTCAATACCACACTCCTGCAAAATGTTGTTAGTATGCAAATTATAATGAATATGACAAAAAACATCATAATGCACTAAAAATTCAACATGTTACATACAATAACCAGTGGTGCGTGTGTGATTTATTTTAACATAAAAGGGTTTTTCCATCTCAAAATATCTTTGAAAAATAAAAATTTATGAAAAAATTAGAGTACAATTGTGTTTGAGTCATATCTAATAAATTTTTTGGATGTGGTTCACAGTTATGAGAACCAACTCTTCTTTTCACAACATCTCTTGCATTGAGTGAAACTCTTATATTATCTTTCCAAAATTGAGCAATTAACTCTTTGAGAGTATCAACTATAGCCTTGTATTTTCATGGAAGTCTACCAGAGAATTCCCAAAGCTCATTAGTATTAGGTTCATTAAATCTTTCACATATTTCAATAGCTTTCATTATTATTATTTTGTTTATATTGTGTTTGGTTTGTTTTTTAAACCATTCATTTTTCCTTATTTTTTCACTTGCTACACAAGTTGTAAGTATACGCCAAGCATCATTACAATATTTGGTGCATGATTTTGGGCCTACAGTATGATATACGTCATGTAGATTTTCAACAATTTCATTGTTTTCATCATCCATGTTAGATGTTCTTAGTCCTAATGTGTACATTATAGGCCTCATCTTAATCAATTTTATAAATGAAAAAAATAATTGACATCTTTGACTATCATACTCCAAATTATGAAATAAATTATCCCAAGTTTGTTGAGACAGTCTTCTTGAATGGTGATCAGACATTTTGTTATGCATTGGTTCTAAAATATTTTCATCAACTTCAATTAAGTACTTATATTTTTACGCATAATTCTTAGAGGTATTGGTAATGGTGGAATTTTTTGAGAGGATGTTTCAAAATCATTATTAATTTCATTGTTTAGAGGTGGGGTGACATGGGGTGAAGCATAATACATAGACTCATCATCAATAAAATTAAAAACTTGGAACTTTGAATGTGAACTTCCAACATTAACTAATTCATTATTTTCAATTTAATTATTATTATTTTAATTTTGGTTGATTTAAACATTATTCAATTGATTATGGTCAATTTCATCATTGTTTAATTCATTAGTGTCAATTGGCTCATTATCTATGGCATTTGGTTTATCAAGATTAGGGTTTTTACCTTGTCTACCATGAAGTTTTTGCATTCATATCTTGTTTTTCTCTCTTAAATCTTATAATTATTCTAGTGTTTTATTCTTCAACATATTCCTCTTCCTCTTCAAACATGATTTATCACCCATCAGAAGGGACAATTGACAACTTTTCAAAGGTGGGGTCAAGTACACAAGTACTGCAGTTTTTGTATAAGTATATAGAGAATGTTTATGGGGATAAAATTCTTGATTTTGGTAAAAATAGTCATTGAGAAGTGAGATTAGTATAAAATAATCATAATGTGATTGCATTATATAACGTGATTGCGTTATTACATAATGTAATCACGTTATGTGTTGTATAAGGTTATGCTCCATCCAACACATTGAGAAGCTTATATTAAAAATAACATGATCATGTTATTTAATAATGTGATTGTGTTATTATTAATATAAGCTTTGGGGTTAGTAATTGGTAATAAGAACTAAGTGTTGCCTATATTAATAATAACATGATCACGCTATTAAATAATGTGACCATGTTATACTTAATATAGATAAGGGATTATAGATTAGGGATTAAGGCATTAGTGGATAGGGTTTATAGATTATGGATTATGGATTACAATTTATGTTTTAGGGATTAAAATTTATGTTCTAAGGTTTAGGGATTAAGGATTAGGGCATGTAGGGTTTGGGTTTAAGGGTGTATATAAGGTATAATCACTCTATGCCATGTGTGAACCTAATTTTTATTACAGAGGATGTTAATTGGGAATAAATCGATTGGTAAATAGGGAATTTTTTTGGTTTACAATTTAGGGTATAGTATTTAGGGCTTAGGTTTAGGGTACACATGATCAATCATAAAGATAATTATTAGTCTAAATGATGTTAATTTGGGATAAAATGATTGGTTCAATGTTTAAAGAGTTTATATTTATGGTTTAAAGTTTAGGGATCAGGAAATTTAAGTATTAGGGCTTGGGGTATAGGTTTTAGGGTATATAAGGTACAATTGTGATGGTGATTGGGGAAAATTAGAGTTGATCAACCCCCAAATCACATTTTATAGTCATGAAATTAGGTTGAAGGGGATCAAAATAGCCCCAATTTACTTTAGATTCATAGCTAGATTGGCACTCCAAAGGTTAACTTTTGGCCATAGGTTTTAAAAATGCATTTTATGACATCTTGTGATAAAATCAATTATATCAACAAGCATGTATGTTTACAACATGTAGTGGGAATTAGGGCATAGAGTTTACAATTTATATTTTAGGGATTAGGGATTAGGGCATGGGGTTTAGGTTTAAGGACCTACATATAATTTATCTAATCACTCTATTCCATGTGAACCTAATTCTTACTACAAAGGATGTTAATTAAGACTAAATCAATTGGTAAATAGGGAAATCTTATGGTTTAAAATTTAGGGTATAGTGTTTAGGGTTTATGGTTTAAGGCTTAGGTTTTAATGTATATATGGTTTAGGGTACACAGGGTCAATCACAAAGATAATTGAGGTCAATTTGAATCTCTTGGACCCATTTGTGACTATAGAACATTTTTTCTGGGTTGTTATTATACCCTTGATGTCATCATGTAGATTGAGTGAATTAGTCAAATGGGGAAATTAGTTGTGTGATTTAGGCCAAATTGAGCCATGTGAACTTAATTATTAGTCTAAATGATGTTAATTTGGGCTAAAATGATTGGTTCAAGGTTAAAAGTGTTTATATTTGTGGTTTAGAGTTTAGGGATTAGGAAATTTAAGAATTAGGGCTTAGGGTATAGGTTATAGGGTATATAAGGTACAATCATGAAAGTAATTGGGGCAAATTTAAGCTCCTTAAACCTATATCTATGAGTAAAGAATGTAATTTTGAGCTCAATTATCCCCCATATCATCATAGATTAAGCCACTTACGTCAATTGTGGTTTAATGAGTGATGCAATTTTCAGCAAGTTCATCCCTATGAACCTAATTATTACTATATATAAAGGATGTTAATTAGTGCTAAATTTATTAGTTTAGGATTTAGGGTCTATAATTTAAAGGGTTTTATGTTTAGGGCTTATGGCTTAGGGTTTTATGTAAATGGTACAAGGTTTAGGGTTAAATTTAAATGGTAAAGGGTTTAGGGTTTAAGATAATAGATATAGAGTCTAATCACTAAGGTAATTGAGGAAAATTTGAGTTAGTTGTTCACCTATTTATGACTTGATTACCTTCATGTTGCATTTATGATAAAATTAGGGTCAATTATGCCATGTACATGTTGCATACATGTTATACAATAGATTGAGCCATAAATTTGGTTTAGGGGCTCAATTTTCCCCAGGTCACATAGGAAATTACACAAATTGACTAATTGGATGAATTCATGATAGAATATCAATCTTTTGATTTTGACCCAAATCATATCTTGCTATTAAATGGGTTTAAATTGGCCTCAAATGTCTCCTTGATTAAAATAATCAAATAACTTCTTCTATTTGGTTAATTAGGTTGAAGGGACTCAAAATAGCCCCAATTTACTTTAGATGCATAACTAGATTGGTACTCCAAAGGTTAAGTTTTGGCCATAGGTTTAAAAAGTGCATTTTATGACATCTCGTGATAAAATCAATTATATCAAAGGTATGTAGTGGGCATTAGGGTATAGGGATTACACTTTATGTTTTAGGGATTAGGGATTAGGGCATAGGGTTTAGGTTTAAGGACCTATATATTAATGTCTAATTGTTTTATGCCATGTTTAAACCTAATTCTCACTACAAATGATGTTAATTGGGATTAAATTAAAATTGGTAAATAGGGAAAGTTTATGGTTTACAATTTAGGGTATAGTGTTTAGGATTTATGGTTTACAACTTAGGTTTTAATATATATATAGTTTAGGGTACATAGGGTCAATCAAAAATATAATTGAGGAAAATTTGAATACTTGGACCCTTTTGTGATTATAGAATATGTTTTTGGGTCATCATCATACCATGTATGTCATTGTGTAATTGAGTGAATTAGTCAAATGGGGAAATTAGTCATGTGATTTAGGCTAAACTGAGCCCTGTGAACTTAATTCTTAGTCTAAATGATGTTGATTTGGGCTAAAATGATTGGTTCAAGGTTTAAAGAGTTTATATTTATGGTTTAGAGTTTAGGGATTATGAACTTCAGGGATTAGGGCTTAGGGTATAGGTTTTAGGGTATATAAGGTAAAATCATGATGTTTTTGGGGAAAATTTGAGCTCCTTGAAACTATATCTATGATTAAATAATGTGAATTTGTGATCAATTATCACCCACATAATCATATATTGAACCTATAAAGTTAATTGTGGTAATGAGTGATGCAATTTTGACCAAGTTCATCCCTATGAACCCAATTCTTACTATATATAAAGGATTTTAATTTGGGATAAATTGATCTTAGGGGCCTATTAAGCCTCAATGTAAGGAATTTCATCCATATGATATCAATTAGGGATCCAAGTTATCACCATATTAAAAAAATAATTATTTTTTCAATTTGATATGCAATTCGATCCAAAAGAGTTGTGTGCAAGGAATTAGATTCATATATAATGCAAATTGGGGCTTACTTAGCCTTGATTGCATACAATATTGAACTAGTCGAGTATTTGGTTCTAGATGATACATAATTTGGGCCAATCGAGTCTTTCCCAAGGAATTATGTCAACATAATTTTAATTAGGGCCCTAATTACACACCTTATTCAAATAATTGAGTGTTTGATTCAATCTAATATGAAATCAAGACCAATTAAACCCTTTGTAAGGAATTACATCCATCTAATAACAATTGAGATTTTGATTGTGCACCAAATTCAATTGAAAGAATATTTGGTTTAATATGATATGAAATTTAGTCCAAATAAGTCTTGTGTAAGAAATTTCATCCTTCTACTATTAATAGGGTCTCTATTGGTCCCAAAAACATAACATATTGAATAAACCAAGTATTTATTTTATTTTAATATGCAATTATGTCCAACCAAGGCTCATGCAAGTAAATAAATACATCTAATGTCAATTACGACTTCATTAGACCTGATTGTAAACTAGATTAAGCTAATTATGTATTTGGTTTTATCTTATACATAATTGGGACCAACTAAGCCCCATAAAAATATTTTTGTCCATATAATGTTGGTTGGGTTCCATTATCCCCTATTGCACATCATATTAAACCAATTGAGTATTTAGGTTCAATATTATATGTAATTGGGGCCACTCAATCCCCAAGCAATGAATTACATCCATCTAATGTCATTTGGGCATCTCATTACACCATGTTAAATCAACTAATATTTTTGTAAATACTATTCAAAATTGGGGACAACCAAGTCCTATGTAATTAACTATTTCCACCTAATATCAATTGAGGCATTTTTCACCCCATGCAAGGAACTGTGTCCAGCTAATGTCCATTATGAATATTTCCCTAATTACACATCATATTTAACCAATCAAGTATTTTATTCAATACAATCTATAATTAAGAGTAATTAGTGCCCATGCAAGGAATTCCTTCAATATAATGTCAATTATGGATTTGATCGAACACCATATTAAACTAATTGAATATTTAGTTCAATCTAATACACAATCAGGGTTAAATGAGCCCTGAGAAAGGAATTATGTCCATATGATGTCAGTTAGGTCTATAATTGCACACCATATTATAAAACACCAATTATTTAGTTTATTTTGATACATAATTGGGGCCAACCAAGCTCCATCCAAAGAAATATGTCTATCTAATGTCAATTTGGGATCTATTGGCCTGATTGCACACCATATTGGGACCAAAGGAACATTAAATTGATTCATAGGTTAATACATCTCTAATTATCATTTAATGATATAAATTTTGGACAAGAAAATTGGTCCCAAATAATAATATTAATCAACCAATATTTGATCTTAAGACTACTAGGCCTAATGGCTCCTATTTGGGTTTTAGGGTGTTGAGAATATAGAACGTGATCATGTTATTAATGAGATCATGTTGTTAACGTATTTAATAATGTGATTACATTAATGATGTGATTGTATTATTATTGTGATCATGGTATTTGAATTTGAATTCAATTCCCACTCCTTTTCACTCAGGAATGGCTTGGATTCTCAAGCCAAAGGCTTGGAGTGTCAATGTACAGCCGAGTTTTAAAGGGTATGATAAAAAACAACAAATTTCAAATTTGATTTCCATATACACTAATAATTTCAATGTAAAAACTCAAAAACTTAATACCATCACAATGAGCATGCTCTCTTCTTTCCAAAAATATAACTTTTATAATTCTTGGACTAATTTAAGGTTTCAACTATGTTGATTTCTAACTATGCCTTTTTTAGGCCACTACATGCCACAAACATACATGCCTATACATGTTCATGTAATTTTTAGTTCATTGATCCAATTGAAAAATAATTTATATGGTATCAAACTAGGCCTAATTCTACACACATTTAAAAAAAATGATTTTGGTTTTTTTGAGGTAGTTAGTCACACCGCATAGATGACTATCCATTTTTTGTTATTTTTTAGGATCTATTTACTTAAAAAATTCATAAAAAAGGTATTCATTAAAACAATATAAAAAAAACTAGGTAATAAACTGGAATATATTTTCTAAATTTTTCCTAAAGGGTTTCAAATAATATTAAACACTACTAAAAAAATGGTGCACATTACGGTCATCTGTCTACTATGTTTTTTGAAAAAATAGGAGTTCCTCTTCAAATTTTAGATGTTTAACCTAGTTATAGTTAACCATTTAAAAAAAAAAAAGTGTTTTAGAAACTAGACTCTAAATTCTACATTTCATATTCTTACACCATCTTCAAATTTGGAGTGTAGATATCTCAAATTATCTCTAGAAGTTCAGATTTCTAAAATTTTAGGAAAATCATATCCATGGGTAGGCCACTTTTTGTCCCCCAACTTTGTGTACTTAACCGATATGTTTGTTACTATTATATATATTGCATTCATGTCTCTGAATACACTTTTTACAAATTCTTCTAAATATTGATTTTGTTGGGTTACAAATTATGAAAACTCTTTTAGTTGTCTCACTTGTGTCCATACAAACTCTTCAATTTTAATTATTACATTATTTGATTCTACTTGTCTTCCTACCTCTATTTCCTCCTCCCATGACTTCCATCCTATAAAATAACTTGACAATATTCTTAGATGTGATATGCCTGCTTGAGTATCTAGTTTAGGTAGGGAACTATTTTTTTGTCTTTTGACTTGGTCCCATCAATGTTATCTTGTTGTGTGAATAGACTTGACACCATATTTTTGTTACTTGTGTAGTATAATAATTGTCACTCCTCTTCATCATCATCATATTTGCTTTCCCCTGTACCTTCCCAATTCACCTTAGTGGATCTCTCTCCATGGATGTGTTATTTGTGCCTACAACATCCTAGGGTCCCCTATTTCCCCCTTTTTGCACTCAACTCAAGGTCATGATGTTGAGCACATTTTTCATGACACTCTTTACTTAGATCCAATTCCTATATTTATTTTTACAACAATCTAATCTATCATCATTCATTACTAGTGATTCTTCCTCATCTTCCTACAATAGCTGACCCTCGTGATGTGATTGAGGGTTTTATTCATACCTAAGCCAATGCACTCATTTATTAATGAAAAATATTTTCACCCACAAATATTGACTTTTGATAAACTTCTTTATTATGGCCATGAGAAAATTCACCAATGCCTCATCCACATAAGAGTACATTATGATTACAAATTATAATATGAATTCTACATCTCCTTTGAAAAATGTATCCATGGTGCAAGTCTAGAAAATGTTTTGGTCCTTCAAGGTTGTAAAATTATTGAAAGTCCACTCTATTTTCTAATTAAGTGCTGAAAATTATTGTTTCAACCAAGTTGAGATCCAATTAAGTAGAATGGTAGGAAATTTTGAAAAAGAATCCTTCATAAAGGCAATCATACAGATGGGTGTCACACCATACATCTAGACCCACTCCACTCAACATCTCTTGCCTTGCAAATTTTAATGTTTTATGGTTGAGATACTCGTCGATATCAATTCAAGTTGGTCTCCTAAACATGTTACAACCTTTTAGCTCATCGAGGGTTTCAACAATGAAATTAAAATGTTCTCTTTTTTATCATTTTGTGATTAAAACATGTTGAAATAACATAGTTTGTCCATCTAGTGCTGACATATCAACTCCTAAGATAAGTTCACTTGAGATGCACCAAAGTTTCTAAAAGACCCTCATAGCTTAGTTAGTTGTAGATAATCAATACGAAATAAATATAACATAAAAATAAGTAAAGCAATCAATAATGAACATAATATGCAAAAAGAGCAGATTCCATTATGTATCACCAAATTTCATACACTAAAATGAGCAAGAGGTGAAAAATCACATTTTGCCTCATTTTAGATGTTCATACTATATCTATAACCACAACCATAATACATTAAAGTGAGTTAATATTTACCTACCCTTCTACATACTTCATCATTGTGCCATTAAACTTGTGATGTGATATTCTATGTACATGCCTCTTTTACCAAAATGGATGAATTGTTACATTTGGAATGTTAGACCAAATAATGGCTATACAAAAATATAGAAAACATTATGTAGGGCCAACAAATATTACTTAAAATAAAGTTGGGAAAGTTTTATAAAAACAAATAATAATCTAATTGGGCATGTCCCTGCCATGTGGATGAATTGTGCACTGATGCACTTTCTTTCTTTGTTAGTTTACTTATATCACCTTTTTTATATAACAATGAGCATATTTTTTTAATCTCTCATCATTGAATACTTACATTTACTTGTTAACTTTTTTATCCATAGGTGTTTTGTTGCACCTTTAGTAAAAACTATAAGTAAAATATTATTAGGTAGAAAAAATATTATGTATAATTTAACTTACATACTTATTATAAACAAATAGCGTGTTAAAATTTAAATACCTTTTTTTAAGATAATAAAATACTTATTATTAATGTAAATTTGTATGATTAATCTATATACGATAATACTTATAAAGCATATATGCTTCTTGCTAAATAAAAGTTAGATTCAACTATCATTTACTACTAAACATAATTGATGTACTTGACCATTCAAGTTGATAGTGTAATCAATTAATATTTTTTCATTTAATTTTATTATATTTATTTTTAAAAAATAAAATCTATCATTAAAAATATATAAACTAATAAATCTATATTGCTTTTTTTTGGGGGAGGGGATGACGACAAACCAATTAATTGATATTTTATAAAGAATTTAATTTCTTAATAATTTAAAAGTTAAACGTTTTTAAAGTGTCAAACTTCACCCCATATTTAAACACATATATCTATATAGATTATTATACACAATAGTTTTAGGATGTGACTTATACTAACTTTATTGATTTGTGGAATCTTTCTAGGTACATGTCTTTAATTAAATATTTTGTGTGCAGATGGTACACGTCATGTGAACCAAGCAAAAAATACTTTAATTAAATTTCATTACTCATTAATTATTTTGTGCTGTGATCAAAGAAATTGTTGCATTAATATGTATTATTTTATGAGAATGAAAATAAATTATAATATTTTTTATTTTAATTTAAAAATTCATATAAATCAATGACAAAAATGGTGCACTTACGTTAAAATTTTGTTTCTTTTAATTTAAATATATCTAAAACTTTTAGGAAAGTAAAAGTCATCCAACCAAGTGAAAACTAGTGTAAGTAGCAATCTCTATCAAAGCAGTTAAAATAATTGGTATAAGGACAGTGTGGATTCATTTCAAACAATTTGGAAATAATCTTCACCGCTTATTTGACTAGTGTAGCCACTCACAATTTCTTGAAGGCTAAGAAACCTGAATTACTCAAAAGTTGATTTCGTAGCGAGTACTCCACTATACATCGGAGACTCCATTTCATAATGAATGCGTACATAAAATTAAATAAGTCTTCAACTTGCACTCAAATCTGAACCGAGCTCATCACAGAGCTTAGTAAAGATGATGTCTGTTTGCCCAGAAGACTTGAGATTTACCCAAGACTCCATTAAAAATAGGTTCAAGCCACCTTATGGCTTCAGCCGCATAGATGACGCAGTTGACCAAATTTGAAATAAATTGCTATCTCCAATAGTCTATCCACCCTTGAGTGTGGTTGAACACAAAACCGTCTTATGGTGTCTGGATAATAGAAGGCTATGGGTGTTGAGAAAAGCTGGGGTTTCAACAGTGGAGGTGAATTTGGTTCCACCAAATTTTAGCAAAGGGTCATCATAATTCTTTAGCAGTTTGGATCCACTCTTGGGAAGAAAATATTCTAGTCCCGGCTATTTTCCTCATGTAAGAGGTCCTATTAGGAATGTGGGGATCAACACTGGATGATACCGCAGCAACTTTAGTACTGCTACAACTATTTCTACTGGAACATTACCTATCAAAGCCAACAAGATCATTCTGAAGGCCAAATGCACAACTCCAACTCTGACTCCATCTGAAGATCATTTAAAAGAGATTACGTTAAGAAAATAGATTGCTCATGTGGCATCAACAAACATTTTTCTCAGCCACGGTACCCATGATGGGAAGGAAGATCCCGGTTTACGGAGGAAGGTATTTAATAGCCCCCAATATTTTATGGACAAGGGTTTTCACTTCCTTCATTTCATTGCACGTTGAGTTTTCAATCTGAGATTAGGAAGGAATGCATTCATTACTTTGAGCATTTGTTTTTTGGCACGTCAAGCTTACAATTTGGGTAATATCAAGGTTGTCAGTTGCCAGGCCTCTGGTGGTGCTAAAAACGCTTTTCATGTGCAAAATAGAGATGCTGACAAAAATATGGGAGGAATTAATTTTACTGCACGCAAAGTAGTTGTGAGTATGGGGAGGATGGTGTTCAATCTTACAGGGTTTTGTCTGAATAAAATGTTTTAATTTATTCAATTTACTGTACGGCATGCTTTTGATCTAGGAAAAAGAGTCGTAGTAAGTCCATGCGGTGTTTGTTTCAGCTACCTTCATTCTATTTCACGCCAATTAGTGGTGGCTTTAGGCAAAATGGTGCTTTTTTGAGGTTTTGTCTACAAAAGTTTTTAGACTTCCTTCGATTTATTGAATGCCAAGCTTTCGGACATGGTGTTGAAAAGATTGCTTGTTTAGGGTGTACTGTTCTGGATGCTTTCAGCTCTCGTTTGAACAAGATTATGGGCTTCTTTTGATTCATTGTAGGCCAAGCTTTGTAAATAAATAAGCGTTACAACTTTTGTTGCTTTTGGACAACCTTATTTTGTCAGTGGATCATTATATGGTTTTGGTTTTGAGATTAGTTTTTTTAAAATATTAAATTATATATATATATATATATATATATATATATATATATATATATATATATATATATATATATATATAATTTTTTTGAAATCATTTTTTTTTTCGATAATTTTGAGTCTGAATCCATTTTTAACAAAAAGAATATTGAAATCAATACTCTCTTTCCTAAAGATAGATCCCATAATGACATTATATAATTGTTAGTTAACATGCATATTTATATGGTTATCATTACGTACATGTTGAAAGTTTGTGTATTTTAAAATTTATGTATAATATTTATTATTTAATTTGACATACACATTGTTTATGTTGATGAGGCATATTTTGCATGATTTTAATTGTTACCTACTTTAAAATTAATAAGCAATGTATAAGATGATGTGATGAATAAATTCTATTATTGAACATTTCAATGTCGATTAATATTAAAAGTAATTTTTAAAAAAAGGTGTACCATAAGACAAGCTATTTACAATTAAATCATATAAAACATCTACCAACATCACAATGAAATTGTTGGTATATATAGATGTTAAGGTCTCAAAGAAATATTTTAGTTTATAAGGGATGACACATTTATTAAAATACAATCAACTATCTTGAGGTGCTTTAGGAAGGATCAGGGCACATTAAAAAAAGTGTGAAGATTTGAAATATTTAAATTAGTAAACTTTAAATAACATATAATAATAATAATAATAATAATAATAATAATAATAATAATAATAATAATAATAATAATAATTTTAAAAATATATGCTTTATGTAATAGTAAATTTTAATTTTAACATAACATTTTAATGGAGGAACAAGTATATTGTGAAGGAGTAGAAGGGTAGAGAAGAAAGGAATGAAGAAGGGAGGATAAAAATAGAAATCAGTGCCAGTGGGGGATGGAAGAGAAGACAAAAAAATGATTTCAAGATCGACAAGAGGAAAATAGACATCCAACAACAAGGGTCAATGTGATACAATTCAGGATTAATGGTTTCTAACAAAACACTAGATCGAAGTCTCTTAACTCTAATCACAATCGAGATAGGAAAGACAATAATGCAAAGAAATGGGTAGAGGAGGTTAAATTATATTTTACAGGACAAACTCTAAATGAGGAGATCAATAGTCTTAAAACTAGTGTTTTCATCGTTAAATCTGCAAGTAATAACATGTAAGCATAGCAATGTAGAAATGGGTTAAGGACCAATTCGTTGAGAATATCAAATCTAAAATTCTTATCCAAGGGATTCTTCACAATGATCTTCCTTATTGAAAATAATAAAAATAAAATTCTAGAAAAGAGGCATTAGATGATGGAAGATACATGGCTCTTCTTACATCCATGGATTTGTAATTTTAATCCCACAACTACTATCTTGGAAGAAGTTTTAGTGTGGGTAAGAATACATAACTGGTTGAATTCAGGGAAAGTAGTTTGTTGGGTAAATTTGGTAATTGTTTATGGGAGGTAGTGGAAATTAATGAGAAAACCATGGAATGATCCCTTGCTTCCCATGTAAGGATTTACATATAATTGAAATTGGCGAAAACCCATCCCCCAAGAAATTGAAATCAAATATGGTAAAGGGGTTTGGCATCAAAAGATTAACATTGTAAAACTAATATTCATATGATTCTCTTATCATAAACTAAGAACACAATATTTCATATCCCTATTAATTCCTCCCAACAAGTGGTCAGAGAAGAATGGAGGCCGAAACCTAGGCCATGTCCAAAAGTTTCTCTCTGGAGGAATGATAGCAAGTGTAGAACCACCAACATCCTTGGTTCATCTACACTTAACGTTCAAGGCCATCCTTCCTCCTCAAAGGGATTACCACATAGTGAAAATCAATTGAAGAAGATAATGCCTAGAATAATATTGGAATAGAGTGAAACATTGAAAAATAATCTAACAAAATTGTGGTTATGCTAAAAAATTTATGGAAAGTGAAGCTAAGAATTCCTCAAATATGGGAGAGGTCTTGTGGGAGGATGAGGAATATCTAAACAACCTAATGGAACTGAGACTATCTCATAGATAAAAATTCAAATAAAATAGGTTAATTTCACCCCTAAAAGAAAATACGAGGTTGTCACATATTAAAAAATACCTTAACATGTCTATTCATATTGGGGCTTTAATGTTGGTCAAAATATTCCCAATATATTTTCCCATATTGAGTGGCATAAGGGTTTAAAAAACCAATGTTTATATAGTAAATATTAGAAGCAGGGTTATTGGAAGGAGGATGAATATTTCCTAAATTAAAAAGGATCAAATCATAGATTTGTGGATTATTAATAGACCTAGGATCTAAGGATACGCTGCCTCTTCCTCCTAAAAATTTGAAATGGAAATTTTATCTCATATTTTCTCTCTCTCTCTCTCTCTCTCTCTCCAATATTTTGAAATGAAAATCATTTTGTGATCATCAAATCAGATAAGCAAAGTGCATAGGGTCATGGTGTCAGATCTAGAGGAAAAGGGTGTTGGATGTATTTCTTGTTATGTGTTTCATAGGGGTTATTTATGTAGGTATTGGATTCCTTCATCCCCCAAAATACTAATACCAAGGTAACATAAATGGGATGCATTATATCTCATCAAAGCCCTTTGTAATAAAATTTTATATTTCAAGGGTGTATAATTTATCTTTATTGGTGTATATATTGGATATATAGGGAAACATGTTGGAGTTCATTAGAATTGTAATAGAGCTAATCCATAATGATTTTGTAGAAGAAAATATGAATATTTCATGGAACTTATATACTAGGCCTTTCTCCTTTGAAGCAACTAGAAAGTAGGTAGACTAACCTACACTCACATGTACCATCTATTATGGAGATCCACCCTCAACATTAGTGAGTTCATCTAGTGAATTCTATTTTTTTATCAAATGATGTCTATAAAATAATGCTAGTAAAATGTAGGTACACATAATAATAAGAAGAATGAAATTACTTCACTATTATTTGAATAAAACCACCATCTCAAACCCTCCACTTTATGATTATAGCCCAACTCTTAACAAAGACAATTGCCAAGTATATATGTATATACTTATAGAAAATAGTATGCAGAATGGTTCTTGCCAATTTATTTTAAAATTTTAAAATATGTGTGTATGTGTTATTAATATGAAGATTTAATCATTGGAACTCACTTAGACACTTTATATATTTTGAATTTGGGAGTTTCCAAATTTAACTTAGAGGAACCTCCTCACATTTAAGTCCATGTTAAAAATAAAAGAAATAAATACTAACTCCTTTAAAACTCTAAAATTAATTGATTTTTTTAAATATCATCATTGACATTAAATTGAAAAAAGATCATATATAATAAATCACTATTCAAAAGAAATATCCAAATCAACAATTCAAAAATGAGTCAAGTATCGAATACCCCACACTCAAAAAAACAAAATATCTAAATTATTGACACCGTTATTGACATGTCAAACATTTGGAAAAGAGGATAAATAATAAAATATATGTTTAAAAATCCAAAGACATAAAATATCTAAATTATTGACACCTATATTAGCATGTAGAGAATTTGGAAAAGAGGATGAATAATAAAACATATGCTTAATGTAAATATTAAATTAGTGTAGGGAATGTTATTTCTGTGCTTGAGCCTTAAGTTATAAAGTCCTTCCACCCATTAAGTGGTTTTATTGGTTCTCCATAATTAATTCATATTATAGAATTATAAGTGTTTCATTTATTATTATCAATTATTACCTCTGCTGGGAGAAACCATTGATGGTAGAGGTGGGATTTGTGGGAGTAGATTTTATAATATTGGTTTTAAAGTATTATTTTCTCATTGTTTTATATTATTTTTTATTTAATGATCTAAATATTTGTTTAATATAAGTAAAATTTGAGAAATATTAAAATATTAAAAATATATATTTATTAATAATTTTGATTTTATGTTAATTATTTTTATTTAATGATATAAATATTTTTTTAATATAAGTAAAATTTTAAAAATATATATTTATTAATAATTTTGATTTTATGTTAATTATTTTTATATTTGACAATGTGAAATAGTAGAAGACAACATTGTAATAGAGTATGATAAATAATATAATATGATATTACTTTTAGATAGAACCACACTTTAGATAATAATGTAAGACATTTGTGTATATTAATTATGCACTTGTCCAAGTTGATTGTGACTTAAATATGACTGTGAAAGATAGAGAAAAGTAGAACTGAGACAATGCCAGCTTAAGAACAAAAATTAATATTATTTTGATGAAATTGTGTTCCCTTGAAAACAACATGAGATGACCATGTCTGTTGATTTCAAACTTGTTCGTATTGACTGTGATAAAAATATAATTATTACCCCTATGTTTGTGGACATGGTTGAGATATCGTGATTCAATTTGTGTTATAGGAAGATCATTATTTTATCCTTCTGCATTTTGAAATCCTAAGAGACTTTGTGAGATCTAAACTCTACCAAAAGAGAGGGGGTGTGTAATGGGCTGAGATGATCCCAATCACCCCTTGATGATTGAATGATGCCTATGTATCTAGATAGTTTGAAGATAGAAATTAGGCCACCCATAGTTCTCCCACCTAGAGTGATTATAAAATTACGCTCGACTATATGTATGTAGCTATAATATAGCTTTGATACTTAAAAATGATAACTCTTAACTTATTTTGAGATGCTATAAACTTGGATTATGAGGACTCCTTATGAATGATTTTGAATTTGGGAAAAATATGGAAGTTTTTCTCAATGTGTATTAGTGTGTAAGTGCTCAATAGATAGTGCCAGGTTAGGAACTAAGTTTCTTTGAAATGAGGTTTTGATTTACTTATATAGTGAACTATTGAAATGAGGTTTTGATTTACTTATATAATAAAATATTTTGATAATTTTATTTTTTTGACCTTATGAAATGTGTGGGAAAACCTAATAGAATAATTAAAAATATAGAAAATAGATGTTATTTGGCATGGAATACAACCACACTAGGTGGATAAGTCTATGGTAACAGACATGTCCTAAGGAATTAGGGATAATTATCTTGAGATGGAGATAGTCTGAGGGTAGTATAAAGTAGTTTGAGCATTTGACTTGGAAATTTCTATGTATCAGTGACAACAAATAAACAACCTAACCCACATATAGATAAATAGATTAGAGCAATGAATTGTAAGAGTAGTGTATTTGAGCACAAGTTGAATGGTATAAAATATGTTAATAATTAACATTATCAAGTACCTAAGACCATATTTACATATCTACATTTCTCCACTTTTTACAGTAATGAAATTACTATAATAAAGGTGAAATAGTTAAACTTGAGTGTGTACAACACACTTTATCTTTGAGAGGATACTCCAGTTGTGTATGACACTCATTTTAGCAAAAATTGTAATAAAACATGAAGTAGTCATTTTCTCATATTTGAAATTTGAAAAAGTTAAGCTTTTAAAATTAGAAAAATGAAAGAAGAACAAGGGAGGAGTAAACCTGTAAGGAGATGAAAACATATTACCCTGTAATCTTGCAAAGATGATGGAGAACTATGCCCTTTGTTGAAACACTTGGAGAGATGGGTTTATATGTTGAACCAATACAAATTGAGAGTGATCAAGTCCATTTTTTAAATAAATAATTAATCCCTTGAGTTCTAAAGATGCATATTCTAACTCTCATGAATGGGGATAAGTACCCAATGTACTAATCCACAAGATGGTGGAACCACGATGGGTTCACTAGAAGTGATGGCAATGTCATTGAGTGTCAATAGACTTGAACATACACCACCTATAAAAGAATATGAGACCACACAATGTGTAATATCCCCACTTGGATTTACTAGAATAACATAATTTTTTTTTGAAAAAAGGTTATATTCCACATATTCTTTCATTAGATTACACCATGATAATATAATTAGCGATCTAATCATACTTAAATAAGTATGTTAAAAATAAAGCAAACATGTAACTTTTAATAGTTACTGATCACTATCATCACATACAACAAAACATAACTACAAAAGGAAATTAATTACATAAATATAGCCACGACTGGTACAATAATATAGCCACTATTGTCAATGTATATTGAGTAATCAATTAAATTTCTAACTACCATTATGTCTCAACATAAATACAATAATAGATATAGTGCTCCATGGAGCACGAGTCACTCAAACTCTAGTATCTCTGATAATCTCAAGTGTAGTATCTAATAAGTACTGTAGTGGGGAGGGAGAGAATCATTTGAGAACTTTTACACACCAACCATAGACCATCGATCCCCCACACAATCCATTAGATAAGAATAGGCCCTCCCTTCACAGATGTGTAAATAGTGATGGTGTAGGAATCTAGAGAGACATGTTAGTACCTGTGTGTTGTAAGCTTTATAATATATGATGTGTACCATAAATAAAATACATTCTAACATGATATCACACAAACATGTAAATCATACAAATGAAATGACAATCTCTATCTAAACATTACTTTGGCCAAATTTTTTAAATAGGTATTGATCTCTAGGATCAGTAAAATTCATACACACTACTTGATCAGATTACCTTTATCTAGCATTAGTGATGCTAAGTAAGCTAATGAAGTGTATCTCACTTCTTAGTTAGTACCATCAATACAAGAATTGGTTAAAGCTAATGTAACCAATAGATTCATACTAATTATTTCCTACTAGTAAGTATAACTTAAGCTAAGTACATAAATAATTACAATACATACATTTAATCCTTAAAATGTATGAATGAATCTCTACTATATTATTCAACACATAAATAATAAGCATAACAAGTAAGTTTAATTACCAAATAGGTTAAATATATACTTGGACCACATTTCTAAAATCTTTGAGTAAATTCAACTGTATTAGCACTAATAATATCATAGTATATTGTTCATATTACTCATTTACAAACAAAAATCATAAATAATTAAAAGATAACTTAAATCATTAATAAACAAATATTCTTTTCATTTATGAAACTTAATATTCTTTGGAGAGGCTTTATGCATATAATTATATTTCCTATCCTTCAATATTTTATGACTTAATTTAATAGTCACAATCTATAATTATAGGCATGCACCCCATTGTATTAATATAAGCTATATATGTATATGAGAACCTAAGTTCTCACATAGGTATATTTCATATATTTATGCATTGTGAATAATATATACCCCATAATATATATAATTATATACATAATTACTATTCTAAACCACTAACAGTATTTTTCATTATTCTTTTAGAGCTTAAAAGATTCCAACCAACTAATAACTTTTCATGAGAAAGGCTTCAATAACCATATTGGTTATCAACATTTACATAACCTTTATTTCACTTACAATTTCAATTAGGCTGAGATTCATACCTAAATCAATTTCCCTAATTTTCCCCCAATTTAAGTCTTTTGACTGTATATACCTTAATCTGAGTTGCTGAGAATGTAGGATAATAATAAAACAATCCTAAACTTTGCCTTTGTTTATCAAAAGGAGGTTTATAATCTTTCAGTGTTTCTATATGTATCAAAATATCAAACTATAACTAATATAAAATCAACAAGACTTAACACAATTTTGTAAGCTTTCTAATAAAGCAAATTGGTCACAATTATCTGCTCCAAGTTTGGATCATTCAAATTTATAAGTTCACTATTTTAGAAGTCAAATCCATTATATATATATATATATATATATATATATATATATATATATATATATATATATATATATAAAACTCCCTTTTTTGAATGTCAAATAACACACAATCTTTATATCCTCTGATAATTCATGTTTATACTCACAGTTTACAAATAAATATGCACAGTGTGATTAGGTGTATGTTTAAAGTGTTTTCATACATATGACTAAAGTTCAAATGTATATACAATAACTCTCAATTTTGTGTGATATATATATATACCCTGTTTGAAACATAATCAAGTAATTTAATTCATTCATATTTATATTCACATTTTCATTTATGTATGTATACTCAGTCCTTATGCATGTACTACATTCCAATTGATAGATACAATCAACACACACATATTCATTATGTCAAAATCACTCAACACACACACAGATGACATGTGTGTGTGTGTGTGTGTGTGTGTGTGTGTGTGTGTGTGTGTGTGTGTGTGTGTGTGTGTGTGTGTGTGTGTGTGTGTGTGTGTGTATTCACTATTTAAAAATGAATTAAACACACATAGTCTACATAGGTATATGCATATATTTGTCATTTTCAGAAGAATCTAAATACACACAATCCCCATATGTATTCAATCTAACCAAATGACAATCATATTATCTGCAATACTCATGACCTATATATGTATAGGGCAATATTATCTGCCCAGGGTTCTATCATGAGCTAGGGCATTGTATTGTCAAGCAACTAAACCCAATTTACCTTAATGACTTAACACCCAAATCAGTCTAGTTTGTAGTCTTAAGAAATAAGAGGCTATTTGGATTAGTTTTTTGGATGGTAGAGATATCCACAGGGCTAAGCTTGTATCTCAATACAAAATTCAATACATTTTCTAAACCCTAGGAATCCAAAGCATACATAGAAAATCAAATAAAAATAATTACTTCACCAACCTCAATATTACTTCCAATCTGAAATAGAATGAACCATAATTCCTTCTCCTCCTTACTCTGCACTTTCCTTCTCCTCTTTGTGCCACATTTTCCTCTCCACTTGTCTCTTATAGTTATTTTACTCACCCATATCTTACCATTCAAAAATTTACATGCCTCTGTTAGTTCCTAACTCATAGTACATGTATGATTCTTATTATTTTTCAACCCCAACTAATCTCATAGTTAATTTTCATTAAACATACCAGAAAATCCCTAATTTTTACCTCAAATCTTCCTTAATTCTTTAATTATTATTTTATTAATTTCAAATCCCTTCATTATCAATACTATGTTACATGCTTGAGTGTCCCACTCTAAAAGTCCACTTTAAACATTATTAAAAATGATAACTATTACTTCAATATTAACGTAGTCTATGCATGTTAACAAGACTAGGTTAGATCATAGGATAGTCTTAGATTATAGTGCAATTTTTATAATAATGTTGTAAAGATAAATAATATCATGACATTTAAATAATATTATGTTTAACAATAAAGTCGATGATATTATTTTATCCAAAATGTAAATTAGATAATTAGTATCCTAATCATAATAGTATTATAATAACATAATTATCACATTATTACTATTTTATATAGACAATCTACATCTTTTGTTAACTTCATACCTTAAGGTGTATATTGATATTCATGAATATCAATGATAACAAGCTAATATTTTAAAATATTGCAAAGATGTTTTTGTTAGACTATATATAATAGTAACTAGATATTATCCACATAGATTTACATTCCTGTAATTATAAACAAACATGAGTACAATAACATAATATAGTCATACTACAAAATTATGTACTAAGTATAAGTAAAATATCTACAATGCAATCACACATGATTTATTCCATATATAAGTACTAAAATGAACTAACATTTAAAACCTAATGTCTAAATTCAAATAATTTTTAAAATGTACTAACTCCAATAATGCACATAATGCATATAACATATATTGTCTAATGTGGTGTGTACATGGGTTTTAATGGATCCTCTATCATCCTCCACCATCTCCATCTACATCACCCTCTCTGATGTTTCTCTCCCTCCATCATGCTCTAAGGGATGAACTATCCTACATCCAACTCACAACAAGAAGGTAGTTATCCCGATACATCATGATATATGTCATAACACAATGTTATACCCTAAGATAATTATAATGTATAAAATTCTTAATACAACTAACTCATAGCAATGAAATCATGAAATCAAACATACAATTTTCCCATAATATCATATGACTTATAGTTTATTTAAAAAGTAACTAATCAATTTAACAACCATAATAATCCATAGATAATTATGTAAACTAGCTTAGTGAGAGATTAGGATGTGACATCCTCCCCCCTAAAGCTAGTCATCATCCCAATGGAACTTATTCAAATAATAGTTAAAAATGAAAAATATTATTTAGCATATAAATATCATAATATGAAGCATCAGATCAATCAAACAAATGTGGAAATAACCCGTGAAACTCGTCATAGTCCTCCCAAGTAGCACTATCCTCAAAGTATTGGTCTTATAAGACCTTACACTATGACACTTATCTATTATGCAAATGAAGTTTTTGAGTGTTAATTACTCTAATTGGTTCTACCATGACCACCTCAAGATCCAAAACTTGCAAATCATTCCAATCCAACATGTGTGAAAGATTAGCTATATACTTTTTAGGATAAGATACATGGAAGACATTATGCAATAGAGATAGGGCTGGTGGTAATGCAAGCTTATATGCTACAATATTGACCACTTATAAAAATTTGAATGGTCCCAAATATCTTGGTGAAAGTTTCATTGACTTCCCAAATTTAATTTATCTATTTTACAACTTAACTCACAAGAATAATTTATCACCTACTAAAAATTCCCTAGCTATTCTCTTCAAATAAACATAACTCTTTTGTCTATCATTGGCCTTGACCAATATCTATCTGATTGTTCTGACTTGATCTTCTATTTTAAAAAGGATATCAGGTCTAAAGACTACCCTATCTTCCAACCTGTCCTAACTGATTGGCGTCTTGCACCGTCTTCCATACAATGCTTCTAATGGTGCCATTTTCAAAAAAGATTGGTATGAGTTATTGTAAGAAAACTCAACCAATGAAAGGTATTCTTCCCACTTGTATTTTTTATCCATGAAAAACATATGAATACGATCCTATAACACCAAATTAACTCACTTACTTTAACTATCAATCTATAGGAGATATGTAGTACTAGAACTTAGTTGCATACCCAAAGCTAAACTCAAAGTTAACTAAAACCTATAAGTTATCCTTAGATTATGATCCAAAATTATCTTCTCTAGAAATCCATGCAATCAATATAGTTCCTTTATGAATCTCTTTGCAAGAGTAGGTGCATCATCTGTCAAATTGCATGGTATAAAAAGTGCTACCTTGGTTAGTTTATCAACTACAACCAAGATCATGTCATGCCTATTTCATGATAATGGTAACCCTTGAAAAAAGTCCATATTGGTCACCTATCATTTCCATTATAGTATGTCATGTGGATATATAAATCTAGTTGAATGTACATGTTTAGCTTTCACTCATTGACATTCTAGACAACATGACATAAATACTGCTGCATCTTTCTTGATTCCATTCCAAAAATAAAATTGTCTAAGCTATACCATGAACTTGGTTACTCTTAGATGTCTTGAATATTGGGAATTGTGTAGTTCCTTTAGCATTGTGCTCCTGAGATTATCTTGATTTGGCAAATACATCCTTCCATTGTATTATAGAAGACCTTCATTCTCTAATATATATCCTTTATACCTAATATTTTGAGCATTCTCAGACAAAGCTTTGCTGACTTGATTGTAGAATTAATCTCCTAGTGAGAATTCAATCACTCTATCTCTTAAATTACTTCTGATAGTAGCCACAACTTTTATGTACCTTCTAGAACTTAAGGTGTTATCTACTATGTTTTCCTTACATTTGATGTAATTGATACCAAAGTTATAATGAGACAAAAAATCTAACCAACATATCTGATGAGCATTCCAATTTGGTTGGATAAAAATGTATTTGAGTCCCAAGTTATTAGTTTTGAGCTCAAATGGTTTTCCCAACAAATAATATCTCCATACTTGAAAAAAATGAATAATTACTGCAAGTTCAAAGTCATGAGGGGCATAATTCACCTCATAAGGCTTTAGCTTCCTTGACTCATAAGATAACACTACACCATATTGCTTAAAAACTCCTCCTCGTCCATCCCCAGATGCATTTGTGATCACTAAAAATTAACCATTAAGATCAGGAACTCTAAACATTGGTTATAAATTAAGCTTTCTTTTCAATTCCTCAAAAGCTACTTCACACTTATCTGACTACATAAAACTTTAATTCTTACATTGCAGAGAGATAATTGGATTAACTATCTTGGAAAAATTTGAAATGAATTTTCTTTAATAACTTGTTAATCCCATGAAACTCATTACCTTATGGACATTCCTTGATGTTGGCCACTCCTTAATGGCTCTTATCTTAGCTGGATCAACTGAAATGTTATTAGCTAAGATAATAAGTCCCAAATATTACACTTTATTTTATAAAAATGCAAACTTGGATAATTTTCCATATAACTTGTATTGTTGCAGACATTGTAAAAATAGTTACAAATGTTGAAGATGCTCTTCTTCATCTTTAGAATATATAACAATGTCATTTAAAAAGACCAAAATAAAATGATCTAGATAATCTTTGAACACATTGTTCATGAGATTCATGAATTTTATAGGTAAATTCATCAACCTAAATGGTAACACTATAAACTCATAGTGCCCATATCGAGTTCTAAATGTTGTCTTAGGAATATCCTCATCTTTTATCCTTAACTGATGATATCTATTTATAATATTAATCTTAGAAAATATCATTGTTCCTTGCATCTATTTGAGGTAGCAAATACCTATTTTTGATAGTCTCTTTATTCAACATTCTATAATCAATGCAAAGTTGAAGAGTGCCATCCTTCTTCTTGATGAAGATAAATAGTGCACCCCATGGTGACACACTTGGTTTGATCAACCCTTTGGACAACAAATCTTGAATTTGAGCCTTCAATTCAACCAATTCAATGGTTATCATTTTATATGGTGCTTTAGACTAAGGTTCTATTCCTAGTTTGATATCAATAGAGAAATCAAATTCCTATTTAGGATGCAATCCTGGTAATTCCTCTATAAACACATCATGAAAGTTCCTAAATAAAATATATTATTCAATTGAAAGTTCTTTAGTTTCCTCTATTTCATTTATCTTGATGATAAATGTTTGACAACCTTTTCCTTGGGCCTTCTTGAGTTGCATTGCAGAAGTATCCTTAAGTCTTAATTCCCTTTTCTCACCCCAAATTAGTGTCTTATTTCTAAAATTGTCTAGACACAACCTTCTTCAGATAGCATTCAACCTTGGCCTTATGATTTGAAATCCATTTGACTCATAGGATCACATCATATGACCCTAATGGTATTACATAAAGATCCACAAACGTTATGAATTTTGGCAACCTAATTTATGATTCAATTAAACACTTGTCAACTTTGACTTTAGAATCAATCCCATATTGTACTGACCATGCATTTTATATTACCATCTTTTCTAGACAAATTATTTAGAATTCTATTAGCTATAAAACGTTATGTAGCCCTTGTATCTATCAAAATGGAAATTGGATGTTCAAATAAAATACCTGATAGTTCTATGGGTGAATTTTGGAATTCATCTTGCCAATTATCAACTACCACATGAATATGTTTCTAAAAATTTCCTTGTTAAATGGAAAAACCTTTGTTCCTCAACTTATCCTTGGTACACTCACACATAAAATGGTCACCTCCATAGATGAAACAACCTCTTGGAGGTCCCTTCCTATCAAATTTTTGGTTTCCTTGAAACTTTTTTTGGAACCATTAATTGGTTTCTTTATACCTGAACCATTTTTAAATATGGTATTCTAACTCTTGAATTGGCTCTTGGATTATCCACTCTTCTTCCAATTCTTCTTCTTCAAAGATGGCTTAGAACTTCCAACCTTTTTCTTAATCTTGTCTTTGACCTGAGGAAGATATTTCAAATTTTGTTCATGTTTGATTGCTTTCTCAAAGACTTGGTCTATGGTAGATGTCCCATGAATGTCCACCTCTCCACCAATCTAGGGTTTTAATCCCATGATGAACATCCTAATATTGAACCTCTCATTTGATTAATACTAAGGTACATATTTTAGAATCTTGGTAAACTATTCTTAGAACTCATTCACCAACAAGTCTCCTTGCTTAAAATTTAAAAAATCTATAAGATTTTGATCAAAATATAACTGTGGAAGACACCATGATCTGAATAGTGTCACAAATTTCTCCCATGTAATGGTGGTCGAGTTAATATTCATTTCTAACTTCTTATTGGCCCACCATGTACCTACATATCCAGCCAACTGATATGCTCCCCAAATGGATTTGGTGATCTCATAGTAGTTTTAAATCTCAAAATACTTATCCATTTCAATCTACCATGCCTAAGCTTTGTCTCCCATGATAGTTATATCAAACTTAGGTGGATTCACCTTTTTCATATCCATAGCCAATTCTACGACTACATGTGCTCTTGCATCCTAAGGCACTTCCTCATGTCTCTACTCTTGAGGGATTTCCTACTCAATAATATGATTTTTAGGCTCATCTTGATGGGCTTCCTCTTCATGTCCATGAATTTACTATTTTAGGGTTATAATTATATGTTTAGTCTCATTCACAGATGCAAGAATTTGATCCAAATTTGTTTCTTATTTAGTGGAAAATTGGTTAGGATCAAAGGGAAGGTTATTGTCATTGACATTTGAAGGATCATCTTTAGATTCTCTTACTCGAACCATCCTTATTTTTTATAATAGAATAATATGAAAACATTAGTGAACTCATTAAGTCCTACAATTCAAGTCACAAATTTGATACCATAATGTAACATCCCTACTAGGATTTATTAGAATAATGTAATTTATTTTAAAATTATATTCCACATAATATTTTATTTGATTACACCATGAAAATATAATTATTGGTCTAAGCATACTTAACAAGTATGTTAAACATAAAGTAAACATGTAACTTTTAACAGTTATTGATCACTAGCATCACATATAACAAAAATTAAATGCATAAGGAAAGTAATTACATAAAATTGAGCCATGACTAGTACAAAAATATAGCCACTGTTGTCAATGTACAGTAAGTAATCAATTACATTTCCACTAGAATTATGTCTCAACATAAATAAAATAATAGATACAATGTTCCATAGAGCATGAGTCACTCAAACTCTAGTATCTCTAATAATCTCAAGTTTAGTCTCCAATAAGTACTATAGTGGGGAGGGAGATCATCATTTGAGTTCTTTTCTATACCAACCAAAGACCATTGATCCCCTCCAAAACCTCCCAAATAATAAATGACCCTCCCTTCATGGATGGGTAGATAGTGATGGTGTGGGAATCCAAAGAGACATGTTAGTACCCATGTGTTGTAATATTTCTAATACATGATGTGTACCACAAAGAAAATATGTTTAAACATGATATCATATAAACATGTAAATCATACTTATGAAATGGAAATGTCTATCTAAATATTACTTTGGACAAAGTTTTAAAATATCTATTGATCTTTAAGATCAGTCAAATTCATATACACCACTTGATCAAATTACTTTCATCTAACATTGGTAATGCT